>CAWUFW010011881.1:560000-582512 GCA_963921515.1 Calotriton arnoldi
TCCGAGGTGAGTGTCGCAGAGTGCATCGGGGGACAGTGGAAGGTGATGATGCAGAGGGCAAAACCAAGCAGAAACAGGCCACATGGCGGAGATGAATGCTACTGAGTCCTCCTGACCACGAGGGTGGGTTCATCCGCATCTTCGTCCTCTGCTGTAGCATGTGCCTCACATGTGGGTGGTGGTGTACTGTCCCCAGCACTGTGTGGCACAGATACATCAGGGGCCGGAGATGTGGATGGGGTGGTAGCAGCAGCATGCATCAGCGCCAGGCCTTGTGACAGCAATGCCATGAGGAAGGTCTTTAGGGCATTGAGGGACCCAGCTACCTCTCGCTGGTGTGCAGCCGTGGCAGCCGCTCTTTCTGCCTGCGTCCGCTCCATGTTTGCCATGATCCTCCGCATGTGTCCCAACTCCCGGGCGAGATCGCTGGAGGAACTCTGGCTAAACAGTCATTCTTGTCACAGAGTCAGGACTCTGGCGATGTCAGCCATGGTCCGTTGGAGGGCATGGAGCGGACTGTGGGTGTCCGTTAGGGACTGTGAGTGGTCCCTGATGGGACTTAGACACCCACATATGGCGTCTAGTTTGGCTGCCATGCGGTCGAACCCCACCTGCACCTGTTCAGCCAGCTTCTCCTGGCACCCCAACACACAGCGTTGGAAGGCCATGTGTTCATCGTGGGGGTCCTGGGAGGCAGCCGTAGTGGTGGGGGCTGCCTGCTGTGTGTACAGTACAGGGGGGGCACCTCGTGGTAGCTGGGTTGCCCTGATCCTGGAAGTGGGCTGCGGAAGCTCTCCACGAGCTGTTCGAGGGCGTCTGAGTCAAAGGTGTGGTGGTCCTCTTCATCATCAGAGAAGAGAGGTTCGGACTGCTCTGCAGGAGGTGTTGGATTTACCCCTGCAATGTGAAGGGGAGATGCAGTTTGACATCGTGTACACATGTATGTTGATGCATTGTACATGTCTGCATTCAGACTGCATGGCAGTGTACATTGTGACTGTTTGGGGGGAGCTGCCTATTTGATGCGGGACAGTGGACATTCCGACCACACCACGGATGTGAGTTTGTACATGTACATTGTCAACTCACATTTCCCTGCAGTGCCATATGTGATTGGCCAGTTTCTACGCACATGCGGCACCTATTGTGTCCTCTGTTCTGTTGTGGACGTGTTGCAGTTTGTACCACCTCGTTGTCAATGTTGATGTGCTCTGCATGTTATGTGTGTGTGCCGCATTTTGGGGGAGTCACCCCTGCTGCTCTGTTTGAGCTGCCGTCCTCACTTCCATGTGGTGTGCCTCTGGGTTCTGTGCTTCTGCAGTGCTGAGATGTTGCATACCTGTGTGCATTGGTCTCTTGGTGGGAGTTGTGGGTCTGGGGCATGTTTTGTCCGCAGATGTGCTATGCTTAATTGTGCATGTGTGCCATTGTGCCCATCTCCCCCGTCCCCCCAGTCCCTGGTGGTTACTCACCCTGTTGCTGTTGTGTCCGGTCATGTTGAGCAGTGTCTGGTCCCTCGACTCCTGCCACCGTCTCCCCACTGATGACTGTGGACACCATTTCCTCCATCTTGTCCAGCTCATCCTGTGGCGCAAGACTCCCACCTCCAGTCTGCATTGCTGCCTTCCTGTTGTTTGCGAGTTTCAGCTTGGTTTTGCGCTTCACATCATTCCAGCGCCTCTTGACCTCGTCCATTGTCCTCTTCAGCACTCCGACTGCATTCACCTTGTCCACGATGGTCTGCCATATTCCATTTTTAGTTGCCAGTGACACAGTGGAGGTGACGAACAGTGATTGATGGTGTTCTATCACCTCCGTTATCAGGATCCTGTTTTCCTGCAGACTGAACTTCGTCTTCCTCTTCTTCTTGTCCTTGCCCTTCTCTAACCCCGAGGTCCCAGGCTGGTCCTTCGTGGGACTTGTGGGGTTCTGGTTGTCCTCTGTACTTTCCCCGGCTGCCTCCATTGTGCTTCGCTGTTGTTTGGCTTTTGTTGGTTTGTTTTTTTAGACTTTTATGGTGCATTTTCCCACATAACGCAAGGGAATTGCAGGCCTGTGGCTGGTTTTCTGTAGATGTTTGTATCGCGATTGGCGTCATCGCTACTATTTTCGCGTTGGGGTTTCGCGTTTTTGCGGCGTTGCGTTGTTTCTAACGCGTTCATTTGACGCGTTGTCCTGTTACTATCGCATGGTACCGCCGTGTTGTGAATACCATGTTAACACGGAGTTGTTTTCCCACGATGGACTGCGATGTGTAGGGTTGCGTTAAGCTACACTTGCGGTAGTTATCACATGTTCTTGAGAATATGCCCCCAAGGGTACAAATTACACGCATTTTATCACCCCCTGGCAAAAACCTAACTTTCATGGACCATCTAATGGAAATTATTACAACTAACTCAGAGCCTCACTCCAATGATATTTTCCTAGGAGACTTCAATCTTCACTGGAACGACATCCAAGATAATCAGGTCAACATTCTTAAAGAATTCCTAGCCGACCACTCACTAGTACAAGCATGTGCCCTACCAACACACTCCAAAGGAGCTACATTAGACTGGATCATCTCCAAAGAAAATACGATCCAAGCAATCTCAATCGTTCCTTGTCACTGGTCCGATCACCACTTCATCACTTTCCAAATACCAGCCAAAAAAAAGAAAACAATCTCGCAACCAATCAAACCCAAACATTGGGTGAGAGACACTAGAGACCTGAACTCAGAGACTCTAACAAGGCAAGGCGAGAAAGAACTTCAACCTCCTTCTGAACTAAAGGACGACAGCGAGCTTACAGACCACTACAATTGCACGATATCTAAAATAATTGACGACATTGCCCCACTAAAACTTAAAAGAATACAGATCAAAGATAAAAACCCATGGTTCAACGGATCACTTAATGAAGAAAGACGTAAACTCAGAATAACAGAACAAAAATGGAGACAAACTCTGTCTTCCCCCCACTTAAAACAACTAAGAATGACCAGAAGAACCTACAATAAAAGCGTACTTAAATCAAAAAAATAATTTTTTTAAATGAACTAGAAAACGCAAAGAACGAAACTCTTCGATCTACTAAAAGAACAATCGAACAAATTAGCCAAATCCTCCCTATTAACATCTAAATCAGATCTGAACTGTGAAGATTTTTCAACATTCTTTACTGACAAAGCCAGCTCATTGGAGAGAGAACTCAAGAATAACGCTGAAAAAGCCTCAATCCTAAGGAGTGAACAAGGGAGGAACCCTGCCCTACCGACACAAGTAATGCTCAAAAATAATGCCCATTGGTCAACCTTCAAACTATATGATCAGCATGGCATTACCAAAATATTACTATCTCTGAAACCAAACAATAATTACAATGACTCTCTGCCGTCAAAATGCTGGCCCTCCTGCAACCACATAGCCATCCCCTACTGGACTAAAATAATTAATGAATCGCTTGCCCAAGGATCAATTCCGGACTGCCTAAAACAGTCCAGGTTATCCCCCTCCTAAAGAAACCTACGGAGAACCCATCGGACCCAAACAACTTTCGTCCAGTAACAACCATTCCCCTACTAGCAAAAGTACTAGAACAATGTGCGCACAATCAATTAAGTCAACACATTACTGAATTTGAACTACTAAATGACTGCCAATCAGGGTTCAGACCGAACCACAGTACGGAGACAGCAATCCTACACATAGTAGATGACGCTCTGCTAGCCCTCGACCGTAATGAAACCTGTCTCCTGATCCTTTTGCACCTATCGTCTGCATTTGACACAGTAAACCATCCCAAATTATTAGAACGCCTGGAAAATAGGATGGGATTATCGGGAACTGTACTGAAATGGTTCTACTCCTTCCTAGAGAACAGATCGCAAAGATTCCTGGTGGACAACAAGCTATCCCCACTAACTCCGATTCAAATTGGGGTTCCACAAGGATCAACCCTATCCCCTTCACTATTAAACCTATACATCGAACCATTAACTGAAGTACTGCATAAGGCTAACATTTCCTTTCACATGTATGCTGATGACACCCAGCTGTATATGAAGATATCATCTCCGGAAGAGATCAACACTATGAACCAAGCACTCAAGAATACCGTTGAATGGCTAGCTGACAATCATCTTAAGCTCAACTCACAAAAAACCGAATTCCTTCTGATCTCCCCTCCTAAAAGCTCAGCCAAGATGAAAGAATGGACCAAGATGATCACAGCACTAAACGGTACCCCAACGATAGTTGACTCTACCAAATCCCTTGGTATCACACTGGATAAAGATCTAAACATGCGAGCACACATCAACACAATGGTAAAAAACGCTTGTTTTCTTCTGAATTACCTCAGAAAACTGAAGCCACTCATCGAGCCCGGGGATCTGAAAATGGCAGTACAGGCACTGGTCATATCAAGAATTGAATATGGATGCGCAACTCTAGCAGGACTCCCTAAGATCTCAACAGCTCCCCTAAAAGCTTGTCTCAATGCAGCAACTAGACTTATAACGGGAACAAAAAATTACGACCACATCACTCCACATCTGAAAGCGCTCAGCTGGCTACCATACAAGGCAAGAATAGAGCTAACAATTGCATGTATCACACACAAGGCAATACACCACAAAACTCTGCATTACCTAGCACATAAAATTACGCTGTCCGGAGGCACTGGACCCTCGAGGGGATCGGAGGATTTTCTACTGAAACTAGCATTCTTCCGTAAGAAAAAAACTTATGATAGAGCGTTCACGGGAGCTGCACCAAGGATTTGGAATTCGCTCCCACCGAATATCAGAAGAATCACCTATGCTCCACAATTCAAAAAGGAGACTAAGTCCTTTCTGATAGGTACATTTCTCCCATAACGAACAATGTGTTTAACATTATACTATAACCAGCTTGGATATAGAAGAACTCAGGAATGGTCTTATCTTAAATTTAAGTACGACACAACAATCTGGATTGTAATCTAATGATTTATATTATTCCTCGTTATATTTGTTTTGTGTATGGATAAATATATGCCAATGTTAGTGGAATACATAGACAGGTTCTTGATGTAAAAGAATTGGATATCTGCTGATATCGTAGGTGGTTGAAATGTAAAGCGCTCTGACACCCAAACTTTGGGTCTGGTTTGCGCTATAGAAAACATTGAATAAATAAAATAAATAAATAACTAAATATTAAAGAAATTAAAGCTGCTATTTATTGATGAAGTCAGCATGGTGTCTAACCTAATGCTAGCTTTTATACATTTAAGAATGCATCAAATATTAAAAATTTACTACGATGTACTTTTCAGAGGAAAACACTTAATAGACTTTGGATACTTGCTACAACTAACTCCCATAAAAGGACAACCTGTATTCAAGAAACTACTACATAATGAAACAAGGAATTCACTAGGAAGCATTGGAAGTGTAAACATTTGGGAAAACTTTCAATACAAAGAGTTAATCCAAAATATGCGCCAAGCATCAGATATGCATTATGCAGATATACTAAAGGATATAAGAGTGGAGTCCTCACAAAAGAGGGAAAGAAAGTATTACAAACCCATCTGATCAAAAATTTGTTTTTGAGTAATTCTTCAGCTGCTGAAGTATTGTATAATTTTGTTAAGGAAGCAAAGGCTATTGTTTGTTTGATGCCAAATCTTGAGGACTGTAGTAAATTCAATGAACAATTATTGCAACTGGGAAAAAAAGAAATTGCCGAAATTAGAGCAAATGATAAAATGGAACATTAAGCAGTTACAGTCTTACTAACAGAAAAACTGCAATCGAAATTGGATAGTTTAAAAAAGTCTGTGTCTAAAACTGCAGGATTAGAAAACAGTTACATATCTGTAAAAATGGTTGTGTAATCTTATGTTGTAATTTAAATGTTAAAGAAGGGCTAGTGAATGGCGCAATGGATAAAGTTATGAAATGTATTAATTATCATAACAGAAATGATGCAGAATCCTTAGCCATACAATTTGATGATAATGCTGAAGTTGTATGTTTCCTACTTGTGAAAGACTTGTATGTCCAGCGAAATCAGTTCCCAGTGTCTTTAGCGTATGCAGTAACTATTCACAAATCTCTAGGTTTAAGTGTGGATACAGGTCTTGTTAATCTTGGTAGTAGTGTATTCAAAGAAGGAATGTCATATGTTGCTTTGTTGTGAATTTGAACTGGTTTATTTCTGATTGATTTTGATGAGAAGAAAGTAAGTAACGGAGTATAATCGGTTAAGAGCTCAATATGCTCCTCATTTATTCCAGTATCCAGTGGTTCCAAAAGCAATACTGTGTCCAAAGTGGAAAACATCAAAGCAGTCCATCAGAGTTGAACAGAAAGATGAACAAAAAGAAAATCAACAAAGAGAAAAGAAAAGAAAACTACAGCACATTGAGGAAATACAAGGCTATCACTTTGATAATATATCTGGAGTGAACTGTTATGCAAATGTACTGTTAAATGGACTATATAATTTGGCTCATTTGACAAATTCTATTAAATTAAGGTAGATAAAAGAATGTCTTCACAAGTATGTAGTTTACTTGAAGAATTAAGAAGTGTCAGAAGTATTATACATTCAGCTACTGGAAAAAGAAAATCTTCAGTACGATGCTTCAGAATTTCTAAATGGCAATGCTAGGACTATTAGAGGAAGAAGATGTGAATATCAATGAATCATTTGGTTTAATCCATAAATGGACCAATAACTGTGAAGATTGTGAATTTACGTCTAGCACTGAAATCAATTCAGAATGATTCCTCTACTTGACATTACCAGATTGTAACGCTTTGGCATTTGAAGACTTATCTACAAACGCCCATCAAGATATGACTTGTCCAAACTACAGATCAGAACTTAGGTCAAAGTTGTTTCTACAAAGGTATGGAAAATATGTCATAGTCATGCTACAATGATGCAGAGTGCATGGTACTAAACTTTAAAGCTGCACAAATTTCCATTTCAAAAGAACTTTCACAACTATAGCAATCATATTTCATGAAGGAGTTAATATAACCTCTGGACACTACGCAATATATTTAATATGTCAAACAGGATGGACAGAGTACAATGACATACAAGTGACATTCAAATCAAGACTACCTAAAAAGTTACCATACTCATATCTGCTATTTCTAGAACAAAAGTTCTAAGGAGAATTTAGGATAAGAAAATGTGGTATTGATTTGTCATATAAATGGATTATGTGTTTCTGAGACATTATTCGGCCTATTTGGGGTATTGTCTACAGCAAGCTGTTAGAAATGAAGGGCACTTTTTAACTGCGGGAAAGGAATTTATAAAACAATTTGAGAACTACATTGTGTTACTACAGATAAAAAGTAAATGTAGGTACGATAATGCCAGTAGCCTTAAGTTACAAGTCAAAAGACTCTTCACCACAAACAAATGTCCACTTGTGTTTCTGGTACAGCAACTGCTACGTAGCACTATGTGTTATGTTTTTCATACATGGACTAAGAACGTTTTAGACATCATTTGGCCTAACAGAGATGAAGTTTACAAAGGTTATGCAAAAATGAAGACTGCTTCTTAATTATTGGACATTTTGTACCAGATATAAAAATATCAGAAACAGTTTTAACATATAGTAGCTTTCATTAAGGTAGTAACCTATCAGCAAGCCAGTATTAAAAAAAAACTTGTAGTGAGTGCATTAAACAGTAGGACATAGTTGTAATAATGTACTGTGCACATTTGTTTTTACAATCCATTGATTGTTTTTCCCCACTGTTTGATGATGATGCTTCATACGGACTACTGTTGAAAATGAACAAGTATGAAAGCTGAAAACAGAAAAAAACAGTAAAACATTTGTCTATATTAAATTAAGGTTTTGGTTAAAAAATATTGTTTATTGTTTGGTTTCCTAATGTTCAAAACATTTTTGTCTCTTTCTATTTTTTGCCAGTGGTTGGAAGTCGAGATATATTACGTGAGTCAAATCACTAATCTAGTGATGGATTCATCGAGTTACTACACATGTACTCATCCCATCTCCCAGGCACAACAGTTGCACTTGTCCAATTACCGAGCCACTACCTAAGGAGTCATCCAATCACTCAGGTACTGCACTTGAATTCATCTACTCTCCCAGCCACTATTCAGGCACTCATCCAATCACTCAGGTGCTACCCATGGAGTCATGCCTTCACTTAGTCACTACTAATGCAGTTATGGAATCACCTAGTCACTACACTTGCACTCTTTTATTCATCCAGGCACTCCTCTTGCGGTTATCCATTTACCCAGGCACTAAACTTGCAGTCATCTAATCACCCAAGCAGTACCCTTTCACTCATGCATTCACTGGTATATTACCCATGCACTCATCCAATCACCCAGGCACTAGTCATGCACTAATCCATTCACTTAGGCACTACCATTCACTTGGGAAGTACTGATGCACTAATCGATTCACCCATCTACTAGCCATACAGTTACCAATTCACTCAGACACTACTCATGCAGTGATCCATTCACTCAGGCATTACGCATGCACTCATCCAATCACCCAGGCACTACTCATGCACTAATGCAATTAACCAGGCAGTACACATACATACATCCAATCACTCGGACACTGCCCTTGCACACATCCATTCACTCAGGCACTACCCATGCACTATGCAACCACCCAGACACTATGCATGCACTCATCCAATCACATAGGCACTACCTTTGCACTCATGCAATCACCCTTGCACTACTCTTGCACTCATCCAGTCACACAGGCACTACATATGAATTCATCCAATAACTCAGGTACCATCCTTGCACTCATCCATTCACAGAGGCACTACCCATGCACTTATGCAATCACCCAGGCACTATCCATGCATTCACCCAATCACCCATGCACTATCCAAGCACTGACCCGATCACCCTCACACTGCACTTGCACTCATCCAATTACCCAGGCACTACCTTGTACTCATCCAAATATTCAGGTGTTATCCTTCCACTCATTCATTCACTCAGGTACAACTCTTGCAGTCATCCATTCACTCAGGCACTACCGATGCAGTCATCCATTTACCCAGGTACTACCCATGCATACATTCATTCAGCTAGGCACTACCCTTACACTCATCCATTAATGCAGGTACTATGCATGCTCTCATCCATTCACTCAGGCACTACCCATGCACTCATCTAATAACCCAGGTACTCTTCAGGCACCCTTGCAATCACCCACGCACTACCCATGCACTCATCCAATCAATGAGGTGGTACTCAAGCACTCATCCAATCACCCAGGCACTACTCTTGCATTCATCCAGTCACCCAGGCAGTACCCATGCACTCATTTAATCACTCAGGTACTGACCATGCACTCATCTAATTGCCAAGGCACTAGCCATGCACTCACACAATCACCCAGGCACTTCCCTTGCACTCATACAATCACTCTGGCACTACCCATGCAGTCATCTATTCACTCAGGCACTATCCATGCACTCATCCATTCACCCAGGCACTACCCATGCACACATACAATCACCCAGGCACTACCCTTGCACTCATCCATTCACTCAGGCACTATGCATGCTCTCATCCATTCACTCAGGCACTACCCATCACTCTTACAATAACCAAGGTACTACCTTTGCACTCACCCAACACCCAGGTGCTACTCTTTCACTCATCCAGTCACCCAAGTGCTTTTCATGCACTCATCCAATCACCCAGGCACTCTCCATGCACTGATCCAATCACCCAGGCACTCTCCATGCACTCATCCAGTCACCCAGGCACTATCCTTGCACTCATCCATTCAATGAGGGGGTACCCATGCACTCATCCAATCACCCAGAGCTATTCTGGCCCTCATCCAGTCACCCAGGCAGTACCCTTGCACTCATCCAATCACTCAGGCATGGTCCATGCACTCATCCATTCACCCAGGTACTACCCATGCACACATACAATCACCCAGGCACTACCCTTGCACTCATCCATTCACTCAGGCTCTACTCATGCACTCATCCATTCGCTCAGGCACTATCCATGAACTCATCCAATGAGCCAGGCACTACCTTTGCACTCATCCATTCACTCAAGCACCACCCATGCACTCATTCATTCACCCAGACACTAACCATGCACATATCCAATCTCCCAGGCACTACCTTTACACTAATCCATTCACACAGGCACTACCCATGTACTCATCCACTCACTCAGGCACTACCCATGCACTATGCAATCAATCAGACACTAACCAGTCACATATCCAATCACTCAGGCACTACCCATGCACTTATCTGTTCTCTAAGGCACTATCCATGCTTTTATCCATTCACTCAGGTACTACTCATTAAGTCACCCATTCATTCAACCACTCCCCATGCACTCATATATTCACTCAGGCACTACCCATGCACTCATTTCATTATCCATGTACCACTCTTGCATTCATTCATTCTTATATGCCACTCATCCAGTCATTCAGTGTGGCAAATATTATACACATACTTACACACACACATTCATTCCTTCAGTTTTTTTTATAACTGTAAAAATGATTTTTGTTTTTGGGAGGTTTTGAGGTTTTTTTGTGATTTTTCAACGTATTAATTTATTTTTATTTTTTGAAGCAAAAATTAACTGCAACTGACAGTGGAAAAACTTGAATACGCTCTCAAAAACATGAGAATACTGTAAGGACTCAAAAGACAAAATCAACATTTGTGAGTCTTGCAACTGTTGCGAAAAGCTGTTATGCTCTGCTCACCAGACTAACCACAACTCCACAGTCCATATAATAAGTGGTCATCCGGCTGCATTCAGGTGCGATGTCTTGAGATTGTTGTTGAACTTCAGAAGGCACTCTTTGTCCAGGTGTTGATGCACTTGCTAAAGATGTAGATGGACGTTCAGCCTCTCTTTGTCTCTTCGCAGCTTTTAATCGGCTGTTGTGGAAAGTTTTCAGATGGTATAGCACTGAAGTTGTTCCATAAGAGTATTTTTTATTTGTACCTCTCGACAACTTCTTCTCACAAATTGGCATTGCACAATTTTGCAGCAATTCTGGATTCTCCAGAAGAAATTGTGAAGACCTCCCA
The DNA here is from genome assembly GCA_963921515.1 of Calotriton arnoldi. NCBI lineage: Eukaryota > Metazoa > Chordata > Amphibia > Caudata > Salamandridae > Calotriton > Calotriton arnoldi. The sequence goes on from CAWUFW010011881.1 coordinate 571,096, forward strand.
TGCGATGCTGCTTTTTTTCTGTAGAGGCCCCTCATCTTCAGAGTCTTCAGAAGGCAGTTCCTGGACTTACTGGTTTTCTTGTTGTTGCTGGTTTTCCCCCTGTTTTTGTTGTTGTTCTGTTATTTGAGTTTCCATTTCTTGTAAAACATTCACCAGAAAATTCCAGCTACCATCTCTCAATGAAGTGCTCTCAGGAAATGAACCAGAAAGGTGTATAAGTTTGTTCTTCCCAATGTTATAGTTGAAAAGGGTATCATCCAATCATATTTCTTTGTTTCCTGGTCACCTGATCTTCGCGACGGCCGCGTCATCGTGAAGAGCGGAAATTGAACAGAATATATTTTGTTTGAAAATAAGTAGTCAAATATAAATGTTAGTCGACTGATATTAAAGCCCAAATGAGTATCATACAATGTAATATGTATAAATATGTGTTATGCACTTTACCAAAAACACGCATTTACAGCGGTTACCGACGTCATCGTGACTTCCGGCATTGCCGTCATCACACAAAACACCAAATAAAAGGCTTTTAATTGAAAAAAATCTTCCAAAAGTTAGGTTTAAAGAGTATATCAATAAACAATTTGTGTCAAATATTAATTAAAATATGTCTAAGTATGTGTCCCCGAGTTTTGAAAAAACTCGCGCACTTCGCGACTACAGACGACGACGCAGTCTATAGATTCAATGCGAATCACTTTGAAGAAGTTTTTTCACAAAACCATCACACAAACTCAAATATAAACTCTACATTAATAAACAAATAGTGTCTGCTATTAATTTCAAGAAGATGATCGGCACACACTTATTACTAAGCACAAATCAGTTTGCTAAGAGCGTTATTATCATAAGATACAATACAAGAACTTTTATGGAGACGTGTTGCAAGTTCTTTATGCTTTTATACTTTGGAGACAATACGCTATTGTAAGAAAACATCACATGATTGATGTAATTATAGATCTAGTCATTATAATTGTGATCTAAATTGTTTAGTATGAATTATGTTCTCCCCTTCTCTCTTCCCCCACCTTTTGTACAGATCTACGCTATCTGCTATTGTACTTTCTGTATATAAACATGCTGCCAGTCATGATGTATTTAGAGACTGGAGCTGTAATGCCCATCATGAATGCAGTAGTTCAACTCTTATTTAGGAGGAAAATCCTCTTGAATTGTATATTTAGGACTAGCATGGATTCACTGAATATAATGAAAAATCATTTGTTTGCAAGCTGAATGGTATTTGATTTCAAAGAAGTGTATCATATCTTATGATAATAACGCTCTTAGCAAACTGATTTGTGCTTGGTAATAAGTGTGTGCCGATCATCTTCTTGAAATTGTCTATGTGAATTTATTCACTATTGGAGAATTAGGAGGTCTTTATTCTTGTGATCGTTGCACCACACATAATAGGTTCCCACTGATATAATAAGTGTGGTATGGTGTCTAGGGTTTCCGTGTAAATTGTTAGTGTCTGCTATTAAAGTAAAGTCTGTCTATAAATATATTTAAGACTTCCTAAAAAAAATGCGCCTTTTGCGATGTTACCGCAGGTATCGCGACATCAATGCAAATATGAAAAATGATAAGAAAAAAAACAACGCTTACTGATCCACTGAAGAAATTACAAGCTTATAAAAATACCCCTTATAGAACCCTTTTTGGTAGAAAATACAATTTAAAATCCTTAGAAATTCCACAGGAAATCATAGGTTACATGGACGTTATAGTTGGGAAATAAAATTTGAAAAACCTTAGGAATTCACTGAAAAAATCCAAAGGTTACAGGGGCAATATGGTTAGGAAATAAAACTAAAAAAGCCTTTGAAATTCAGTGAAAAAAACAAAGGTTGCAGAGGCGCTATAGTTAGGCTTACATTTCACTCTTACAAAACCAGAGAAATTCAGCAGTTATAGTTAGCTGAGCTAACTATAATTTGTGCCTCCATAATGCACTGCTTAAACCTCACATATTATATCACTCTTGACATGGTCAGGGACATCGCTGATGACATCACTGATGACATCTCAAATGACATCACTGATGACATCACTGATAGCATCATCCACAGAATCTCTGATGCACCCAGTCACACCCCATATAACCTTTCATACAGCCGCTCCAACTTCCATACTACCATTCTCAAAACCATTGACACACCCATACCTGTACTTACACACCCACCCTCTGATTCCTAGGTCTACACTCAGCTAACTATAACTGCTGAATTTCTCTGTTTTTTTAGGAGTGAAATGTTAGCCTAACTATAACGTCCCTGTACCCTTTGGTTTTTTCAACTGCCATGTTTCCATAGGAAAAGTGTTTTTTTATATCTCCAGTGATTCTTGTTGCGCATGGATAGTTTTGGGGTGATCCGTCAAGCCGGGGCTGAGAAAAAGGGGGGTCAAAAAAGTGTGTGTCCCATGTTAGTTCCCATAAGAGTTTTGAACGCGGCTACAGCCACGACTTGCTGGACAGAATTACACCAAATTTGTCAGAAAGGTCGATTTGGTTACGCAGATCATGCTTTCAGTTATTTGGTGTAAATCTGTTCAGTAGTTTTAAAGAATTTAAAGGAAATCCACATTTTTATGTCTGTGGCCGTGACGACTTCGCTAATAATGATGATCTTGTATATATATATATTTATACGCTTGACAAAGGCTTAACGCCGAAATGCGTCGCCCTTTGGTTTGTGCACAATAAAATTTGTGCTTCTGGTGTGCCGCATCTCGTTATTTTGGACGAATCAAACAAAATACGGAAATCCTTTTATGTTAAACGGCTGCTGCCGCCGTTTGCAGGCACCGATGCCGGAGGCTGGGAACCACGAAGTGCAGCGTCTGTGACTCTCATATATATATATATATATATATATATATATTCACTGAAAAAAACACAGGTTTCAGGGACGTTATAGTTAGGGATTAGCATTTAAAAAACCTTAGAAATTCATTAAAAAAAACACAGGTTTCAGGGACGTTATAGTTAGGATGACATTTCACTCGTACAAAAACTCGGCCATTAAACTCGTGCCCCCACAATGCACTGCTGATGATGTCACATATTACATCAATCATGGCATGGTCAGTGACATCACTGATGACATCACTGATGACATCTCAAATTACTTCACTGATGACATCATTAATGACATCATCCAGTGACTGAGTGTGTCCAAAACGTTTATGAATGTTATAAATATATATGTATATATATATATATATATATATATATATATATATATATATATATATATATAATCTACTGGCGGTCGCCAGTAGATAGTTATAGTTAGGACCTATTTTCCATAGGAAATCCGCAACATTCTATTTGAAATAACTCTTGCGTCGGTTGACGAATCTTCGCGAAATTTTCAAACTTTGTAGCCCGTTTTTAAAAAACGGCAAAAAACGCGCTGGGCGCGCGGAACCTGCCGATAAAAAAAAAATCATAGCGCGGGAGACCGCCAAGTTCTGGGGGCATGCAGGAGTTGGTTTTTATTTTATGTGGGGGGCCTCTAAGGCCCCCAAGCCCGAGGACCGCCACCCCCGGGGCTTTAAAAATGGTGCGGGAGGGCTCTCCACCCTCCCGCAGCCCCGAGGACCGCCACCCCCGGGCTTCTTTTTTAATAAAGAATGACCTGTGTGGGGGCTCCTGCCCCCACACGCCCGGGACCACCACCTCCCCGGGGCACTAAGAAAAATACATGTGAGGGTCCGTTTTGGACCCCCGAAGCCCAGGGACCACCACCTCCCGGGGCTATGTAGAAGTGGGGAGGGGGCCGCGCGGCCCCTGCTGGAGCCTGTGGTGGCCCTGGGGACCGCCACCCCCAGGAGCCTGCTCCTGCAGTGTCCCGGGTGCCTACCCCCGGGACACTGCTGTTTGGGATGACAGGACGGGAGCCTCGCGGCTCCGTCCTGTCATAGCAAACTTGCTTTGAATTTTGGAAGAGAGAGCAGGAAACCTGCTCTCTCTTCCAAAATTCAAAGCACATTGCTTTTCCACACGGGGAGCTGCATCTTAGCAGCTCCCCATGTGGAAAAGCAATGCCGGCTCCGGAGGGACGCGGGGAGCCGGCGGGACCGTGGGGGGATTGGGGACCCCCCCACAGTCCCCAACGGAGAGGGCCAGCCCCGGGGGATGGGGTTTCCGGGGCAAGTAGTGGCCCGGGAGGGGGCCACGCGGCCCCCCTCCACAAAAAAAAATAATAATAAAAAAATAAATAAAAATAAAGGCCTGCCCCGGGGGATGGGGTCCCCGGGGCAAAAGGAGGCCTGAGGAGGGGGGCCGCGCAGCCCCCCTCCTTAAAAAAATCATAAAAAGTGTGGCCATGCCCCGGGGATGGGGTCCCGGGGCCGGAATCGGCCACGGGAGGAGGCCACGCGGCCCCCTTCCCGTTTTGTTTTTTGAAAAAAAGGGGTAAGGCCCTGGGGGATGGGGTCCCCAGGGCCCAAAGAGGAAAAGGAAGGGGGCCACACAGCCCCCTTCAGAATTCTTTTTTTTTTTTTAAAACAAAACGATAGTGCCGCAGGCCCCGCCCCCTTCCTTTACCACTCTGCAAACACGCCCCCTGGCGCGTTTGCAGAGGGGGAACGAATTCCCCTTGAATACTGGGGGTCACTGGGGGCCAACTAGCCCACCAGGAACCTCTAGTATGCACCAGGGGGCTGCGTTGCAGAGAGGTGTACAGAAACACACAGTCACTGGATGATGTCATCAGTGATGTCATTTGAGATGTCATCAGTGATGTCATCAGTGATGTCACTGACCATGTCATGAGTGATGTAATATGTGACGTCATCAGCAGTGCATTGCGGGGGCGCGAGTTATAGTTAGCTGAACTAATTATAACGGGGGAATTTCACGGGTTTTGTACGAGTGCAATGTCCAACTAACTATAACTGTCCCTAAAACCTATGGTTTTTTCAGTGAATTTGTAAGGTTTTTTAAATGCTAATTTCTAACTAAAACGTGCCTGAAACCTATGGTTTTTTCAGTGAATTTCAAAGGTTTTTAAATGCTAATTCATAACTATAACATGTCTGAAACCAATGTTTTTTTCAGTGAATTTCAAAGGTTTTGTAAATGACAATTTTTAAATGTATTAATTGTTATATTTATTTTTTTGACACTGATTTACTACATTTTTTAAACTATTTATTTTTAGATATTTTATTTTTAAATTACATTGTAATTACATTATACATTACATTACAAAATATACTTTCTCAGAATGAATTACTTTAGTTTAAATACTTTGCAAATAGGCAATAGACTTTTAAGTACAGTAGTTACAGTTGTTGCAATGGGCAACACAATTTCAAACACAATGCAACATTGAGCTCAATGTGAATTTCTAGTTAAATGCAATTAGTTACTTTATGGATTACTTTTCTAACCACAGGACTGGATACTAGATTCAGTCCTGCGACATCTCCTGTAAACAGTTGAGTAAAAGCGTTTTGGTTACAGTAGTGATTTTTAAGGAATATTATTGTATTTTAAAAGTTGACACTTAGAAACTTTTTCACATAGAATCACCAATGTTATCCTACGGGAGGAAATTCACTTAGCAGGTAAGTAGTGTTATCGTTACTTTTTCTTACTCAGTGGTGGATCCTGGATCCAGCACTGGTGCATCTCCTGTAAACAGTTGAAAGAATGCGTTTAAGTCATACAGGCGATTTTTAAGGAATATTTGTAGTTTGTGAAAATCGACACTTTGAAACTTTTCTGCTGAAAACCAGACAATGGATTCCTATGGAAGGAAATACAAGTTACTGGTAAGTACGGTTAGAATTACTTTTCAGGGTCAGTGTTGGGCTAAAAGATGCAGCACTGGGGTCTCTCCTGATAACAGGTGAGTAAATTGGAATTCGTAGTTCAGCTGATTTTAGAGGAATATTATAAAGTTCCAAAACTCCACACTTAGAAGAATTTCCAAGTGAAACCAGTCAATGTTAGCCTATGGAAGGAAATTCAAGTTACTGGTAAGTACGGTTAGAATTACTTCTCAGGATCAGTACTGGGCTCAAAGATGCAGCACTGAGGTCTCTCCTGATAACAGGTAAGTAAATCAGAATTCGTAGCTCTGCTGATTTTAGAGGAATATTTGTAAGTTTCAAAAATCGATACTTAGAAACTTTTTCAGCAAAAAGCAGGCAATGATATCCTATGGAAGGAAATTCAAGTTACTGGTAAGTATGGTTAAAATTACTTTTCAGGATCAGTACTGTGCTCAAAGATGCAGCACTGAGGTCTCTCCTGATAACAGGTGAGTAAATCGGAATTCGTAGTTCGGCTGATTTTAGAGGAATATTTGCACAATGGTGAAGGAAGGGGGTGGGGCCTAAGGTGACATGTCTGCAAACACGCCCTGTGGCACGTTTTAAGTTGGAGAATTAATTCCTCCTCAATCCCGAGGGTCCCTAGGGTATATAATACGCCAAGGTGTATTTGAAGATTGAGTGGGTGTATGAGTGTCTGTATGGATGATTTAGTGGGTGCGTGACTGACTGTATAAGTGAGTGATTAAACGTGTCTTAGTGAATGTATGGGTGGGTGACTAATCTGTGTCAATGTCTGTATCAATCTGTCAGTTGGTGTGTAAGTGGCTGCATGGGTTGGTGAGTAGCTACATGAGTGTCTATATGGGTTAATGATTGGTTGTCTGAGTACCTGTATGGGTGCCTGAGTATCTGTGTGGGTGGGTGGGGGGTGTGACTCCCTACATGGATGTGTGAGTGGGTGATTCACTCGGTGTAGGGGCTCATGAGTGCATCTGCGAGGGGCTGTATGGATGAGTGAGTATGCGTATGGCTGTGTTGGTGAGTGAATGGATGTCTCAGTGGTATATGTGTGAGTAACTACTTATGTGAAAGGCTGTATATTTGAGTGTTGGAGGACATAAGTCACTATATGTGAGAATGAGTGATTGTGAGAGTAGCTGTATAGATGAGTGTGTGCTTGAGTCAATGATTGTATAAGAGAGTAATTATGTGTTAGTATGTGTATGAATAAGTGAGTGGTATGTGTATAACTGTATAGGTGAGTAAATGGCAGAGTGATTGATTCTTTGGGGGACTGACTAGGTGTGTGAGTAACTCTATGGGTGAGTGGTGGTGTGTGAATGTCTGTATGGGTATATGAGTGCATATATCAGTGGCTGTATTGATGAGTGACTGCATGAATTGCCCCTGTCATCACGGATGTAATTAATGCATCATTAAGTACAGGAATAGTTCCCTGTAATTGGAAAAGGGCCATGGTAAAGACACTTTTGAAAAAACCCAACCTGGACCCAGGGGACTTGGGTAACTACCGCCCTATTTCCTTGCTTCCCGGGATGGCCAAGCTCGCTGAAAAGTATGTAAATTCTACCCTCTCCAATTTTATTGAATCCAACAATTTGCTCCACCCCTCCCAAATGGGATCTCGACCTCGACAGGGCACGGAAACTGCCTTGTTAGTAGTAGTTGAAGAAAGTAGAAAGATTCTGGACTCAGGAGGGGCATCCGCCATCATACTCCTTGATTTGAGCGCAGCATTTGACACAGTGAATCACCGTATTTTGATTCACCGTCTTAGGAAGTCGGGAGTCACTGACACCGCACTGCAGTGGCTGCGCTCCTTCCTGGAAGATAGTTCCTTCCAGATATTTGAAGATGAGATGACCTCCAAATCGATGCTTCTGCGTTGTGGAGTACCTCAGGGATCCTCTCTGAGCCCGACTCTTTTTAATGTGTATATGGCCCCACTGGCGGCTATTGTAGCCCCCTTTGGAATCCATATGGTGACCTACGCCGACGACACCCAGTTGGTCGTTGCGCTTAATCAAGCCAAGCAGTTATCTCAAGACCTCCACTCATGCCTGGATGAAGTCTCTAAGTGGATGGGGCCGTCCCACCTTAAACTCAATGGAGACAAGACAGAGATCATGATCCTGGGTAATCCCTCCAACGTCTCATTGAGTACTATGTGGCCAGCATGTATGGGACCAGTCCCAACTCCCAAGAGCGAGATAAAGAGCCTGGGCATCTGGCTAGACCAGAATTTGACTTTTAGGGTGCAAGCCAGGAAGACAGTGGCAACTTGTTATGGATTGATTTGAATGGCCCGCAAAATGCTTCCTCTTCTCCCTCCCCAAGCCAAAAAAATATTAGTCCAATCCTTGATATTGTCAAGGATAGACTACGGAAATGCACTCTACTTATGGGCCCCACTGGCAGTAACTATGAAACTGCAAATGGTCCAAAACTGCGTGGCCAGACTATTATTTGGAATATCTAATCGCCTCTCTGCGAAACCGGCCCTATGTGCCCTTCACTGGCTCCCAGTGAAGGAAAGAATCAGCTTTAAGGCCCTCTGTATTGTCCACAAGTCTCTGCAAGGGAACGGGTCTACCTTAATCTCGACAATGTTTCGCCGCTATAAGGCTACCAGGGAATTGCGTTCGGATGAACTCCACTTGGTGGAGGTCCCAAGGATCAAGAGGGCGAGAAGTGGCGGCCGCCTTTTTCACTCAATGCGGCCAAACTTTGGAATGCACTACCACTTCATCTACGCAGGGAACCCAGCCACCCTGCCTTTCGAAGGCAACTAAAAACTCTGCTGTTCCCTTGAGTGTTTCTGTTAGTGGTCACTGGTCTAGTCCAGCACTGGGAGGCCCCCGGGTGTCCATGCGCTATATAAGTGCCCTTTTCATTTCATTTCATGAATGAGTGACTGTATGGGTGAGTGAGCGGATGTGTGTGTAGACGTATGAATCAATAAGCGGGTATGTACTTACTGTTATTGCTTTGTTTATGGTTTCGAGAATGGTAGTCTGTATTTTAGAGTGGGTGTATGAAAGGTTATATTAGGGTGTGAGGAGGTGCATCAGATATTAAGTGGATGATGCAATCAGTGATGTCATCAGTGATGTAATTTGAGATGTCATCAGTGATGTTATCAGTGATGTCACTGACCATGTCATAAGTGATGTAATATGTGACGTCATCAGCAGTGCATTGCGGGCGCGAGTAATGGTCGAATTTCTCTGTTTTTGTACCAGTGAAATGTTAGCCTAACTATAGCATCCCTGAAACCTGTGGTTTTTTCATTGAATTTCTAAGGATTTTTAAATGCTAATCCCTAACTATAACGTCCCTAAAACCTGAGGTTTTTTCAGTGAATTTCTAAGGTTTTTTGCAATTCTAATCCCTAACTATAACGTCCCAGAAACCTGGTTTTTCAGTGAATTTCTAAGGTTTTTTAAATGCTAATTTCTGACTATGCCTACATAGGTAGAACATGTACAGAAAGGGGATGGAAAGGTGCAGAAAGAAGCAAGAAAAACACAGAAAGAGGCAACAGAAGTCCAGTAAAAGGGAAGAAAGGTGGAGAAAGAAGCAAGAGAAGTGCAGAAAGAAGCAACAGAGGTGCAGAAAGAGGCCTACTTTGACTGTACCTTTCCACAGACTCAAACAAAGTAGCCTTATCACTAATCCTTCTCCCAAGATTTCTTAAACCTCACTTTTCTCTTGAAGGTTCACTATTCATCGAATGCTCAGAATGTTAGGCCTACCAAATGTAAAACAGCAATCCTAACCATATCACTGTTGTAAGTCTCACCAAGTTTGTGAAGGTATGAATGCATGTGTCTGTGCTTTTACCTAGTGACATGTTACAAAACATTAAACATACAAATACTTGAATTCCTGTTTTTTAAACAGCATACTCTGTAAATGTGTGTACAAAAAGGAGTATGTATTTATTTTTGCTCATAATACAGGGTGCATGGGAATCCAATAGTATATTTGAGGGGTTCTATAACACCTATAGACATAAGACATATCTGCCTGTGCAACCAAATGACAGAGCAGAACTAAGAAGATTTGACCACCTATAAGAGAAGCTACCCGCTTTTTAAGCCTCAGTCTTCAGATGCATAATACGTGAGAATACATGTACAAGTAGACATATACCTCAGTCACGAGAGCAAGCTTACCTTTAAACTTGACAGAGTGCACTTCCCATTTCAATACAGAAACAGGAAAGAGAAGTACAGAAAGAAGCAAGAACATTGCACAAAAAAACCAAGAAAGGTGCAGAAAAAGTAAGAAATGTGCAGAAAGAGGCAAGAGAAGTGTAGAAAGAGGCAAGAGAAGTGTAGAAAGAGGCAAGAGAAGTGCAGAAAGAGGCAAGAGAGTGTGAGAAGTTGGCCTGGTATATGCTGTCCACTAATTATAGTGGGCACCTTGCACCAGTCCAAACAATCCCTTATTGGAGATAGGTTAAAGACAACCTTTATTGAAAGCTATCCTAGTGGTAGCCATGGAGAGCAGCCTTCAGGCTAAGTCTTGAAGGAATGTAAAGCAGATTGTTTTACCAGTCTATAATCTCTTGAGTGACCAAATGAAAGAGGACCACACCAGGTATACATATCAAATATATGTATTTAGTCTTAAACACACCCCTCTAGTCTCTTTATGAGGCTAGAGTTCGAAGTACATAAGTTACAAGTCAGTTATTAACAGTAATAGTACAAATACACGTTTGAGCCCTAGGGGCGTACCAAACCATATACCAATAAAGTGGTATAAGAACCACGACTGAGCTAGACACAAGGCCTAGAGCCTGTAGAAATGCTTGGACCACAAGGAACCACCCAAGGTAGTGACACAGGGGACCCACGGGGGACGCGTGCAGTGTGAGAACACAGCCGCGAGCCGCCGTTGACTTCTATGGGGAATGTCGCGGTTGGAGTTTTTAAAGAAAAGGACACTTAGAGGAGGACTTGGAGCAAACCCTTTTAGAACTAGGTGTTTCTAGAGTCTATACCCACGGGAGCACCAGAGTACTCGAGTTACCTCACCCAGGGGAGCATAGGTGTCTTTCGGGGTCGGGTTTCGTCGTCGTTTTCAATGGCGATCTGCTACAAAGTGCTGCTGGCGACCAAGTCGAAAGTGTTCGGGTGGATCCAAAGGTGGATCGAAGATGTGAGGAACCAGAAAGCAGAGGGGACAGAGTCTGGGTCACTAGCCAGTGACCAGGAAGGCGATGAGCAGATGCCCACCGATGTCGGGTGCTTCAGGTAGGTTGATGGTTGTCTTGACTCTTCACCCACGAGGTCCAGGAGGTGTCGACGACAACCAGGAGCTGGATTCGAGCTGTCCCACAACGTCTGTCGATTGCTGCGGTGTCGGCGACCGGATTGTACCCAACAAGCCTTGGCAACGACAAGTCTTGAAGAAACAAAGAAGGGTGGAATGCTACCCCCGCCGCCAGGACTGGCGGGGGGTAGTATTCCAAGATGTTTGACACCAAACACGACATGTTTTGGTGCAGCCAGTCCAAAGTTAGCATTGTACAGTGAGGATATAATGCACTTAAGAGTATATGGTCAGGCTGTACCACAAACAGC